>JARHVA010006393.1:0-37500 GCA_037957365.1 Torreya grandis
GTATGTGCCAACTCAGCTATGAATACATGGGTTAGAATGATGATCAAAGAATGTGGAAAAAGTCTCATAGGACCCTTTAAATTTTTTTTGAAGTGAAAACAAGTCCTTAAATTTATTAGTGATTGTTATGAAGTAGAAGATAATTAGTCAATATGAAAAATTTGAGAAGTTTGAGATCCAAAACTTAGTTTATCAAATGTATTGCTTCAAGTGGTTTTTGGAGATGATGAAGGGTGTAACTAGTTATGTGATATAGGTGATAGTAATATGAATAAAATATTAGAAGTTTTTAATCATTGATAAGAGGGTAATATGCTCTTAAACCCTCTCTAAACCCCAAGGTCAGGTTTTGAGCTCTTGATCACATTCCAAGGAGGAATAAGGTTCCAAACACCTGGGAATGATATTTTACACTCTTCCAAAATTGAAGAAAGCACTCAATCTAGTGGTCAATATCCACATAAATATATAATGAAGGTAAATTTTTACCATCAATGGCTATGCATATGAACAAAGAAAGATGTTCTCAAGATTCAAACATTGTCTTGATTCTTAAGATAATAAGGAAGATGGCAAGCCTAAAACCATGATCAAGTGAAGGGACACTTGAGAAATATATATGAAAGGTGTATGTGACAAAAGGAAAGGGTGATGAGTCTTCAAGTCTCAACTCACAGGTTTGCCCATACCTTGATCTTCAAAACCAATCAAGCAAGTCCTAGAGAAAGAAAGTTATTGTAAGAGTCCTCTAAGCTTGAGAAAGCAATCAAATGATCTAGATATAAGGTGGATGGGAGATTAAAAATTTTCCAAATTTATAATCATGAAGAATTTATAGGAAAATATCATCTCGATAATAACTTAAGTAACCTATAAGAGCCATGACAATGACCAGACAATGTCAAGAAGTTTTCAACTCCTATAAGCTAATGTTGGAGTAGACTTTAATCATTGGAGAACATGAAGAATCATGACTCCAAAGTGTTGAAAAAAGTTTTTTAAGAAGGTGGAAGACAAGGTGTCATTTGGATAGACATAAAGTGATTTTTAATTTGAATCATGCTAATAAAAGGGGTCAAGCATGACCATGGTGTATAATTAAGACCATTCAAGACAAAAGTAGTCAATACATTAGGGAAATTACCTAATGATAATTTGGATTATCATAAAATGCACATATATGAATGATAACCATGATCTAGGCCTAAAAAATAGCAATTGAAATTGTATTCAAAGAGGCAACTTCTATGAGGACAATAAGTGACCAACCAAGTCAACATGCAACTAACTTTTCACACACAAGGACAAAGAAAGTGGGTGATTTAGAGGTGGAGGAGAAGTTTTAGGAGTCAATTCACACTTATGTTCCATCAAACCATTCAAAAGACAAATTTAACAAGGTCAAATACCTCTACTCTATTCCTACACCACTTTCTCTAGGATTTCTTCATTCCAACAAATATGATGGCATTGGAAAAGGATAATGGTGTAAATTTTTAGTTCTTTTACTCATGATTAGGCAATTATCAAATTGTAATAACTACATTTAGGTATCCTAATAGTGCTATGTTATACATTTTATTATAAATTTAGTTGATAATGCCTATTATAATATGCATCCTTTGGGTATGACTAAACTTTACCCACTTATAATGCTAGATTTCAAGCTCTTGATTCAACAAAAGATTGATTTACCTTCTCCTACACTTATTTTTATATGTAAAATGTTAAATTTGTTGATATAATCTAATGAATGAGAGATGTTCTTCCTTGGTTATTATCTAACTTGATCACCTGTAGGCAAGGTAGGCATCTTTTTTTAGGTCTTATGTAGTGTTCAACTAGATTTTGGGTAAGGAATCGATTATGAATGGGTGTCTTTACTTTTGATTCAAACCTTAACTCTTGGCCTTCCTATGAATTAATGATGAAAGAGAGCTAAATTTATGAGTTGTATAGGCAAATCAATTATTTTATGTGTCATTATGCTAATTTCCAAGCTAGTAAGGGAATATTAATTTTGGTGCATCACCTTTTGTTTCTAGTCCTTATTTTATGCTCTCTTTATCCTTTTCTTAGTGAGTGTAGTAGTGTAGTGTTAGTTTTAGGTGATTCATCAAGTGAACTAGCCCTCTTTGGAGCTTCATTCTTCACATAGGCTCACCCATAACTTGAGAAGTGTTCCCATTATATCATGTTGGAAGGAGAAGTCTTGAAACTCCTCCATGGGTATATTTTAAAATTGATGACAACTCTAACTAATCCAAAAAAATGAAAAAGGTAGCTCTTACCGAGACTTCTATTTATCTTTCCCCTCCCATTTCTCCATATTACTCCTTTTCTGTCACCCCAATCCCAAAGGATTCATTTTTAACCAGTCAATTTCCTCATTCTTATTAAACACCCTAGTGTCATTGGTCCATAAGTTAACATGACCCTTGATCAATGGCATGCCTATTTTTTCCTATGTGGATCCCAATTCATATTCATTATTTCACTCCCATGCTACCACCTTCATCCTCTTCCTCTACCATGGAAGTTACCTTAGGCCCAAGTTGGGCTAGGTCCCTAACACATGCTAAATCATAGAGATTAGAAATGGTCTATTAAGGCAAATTTTAGGTCCAATGGGAATTTGATAGAGAAACCAGGAGCATGAAAAGAGTTATTACATAGAGGTTTACCTAGGAAGGGGACCTAATGGTGTGGAAAATTAAGAATGACCTCTTCTCCCTCATGATACCCAATAGGGAGGAGAGGTGGATGAATACCATATATTTGTGATCCAAACTACCAATGAGCTATCTGAGAAGCCAATGGAATACATGAGGGAGAAAGTTAAATAATTGATATGACATGTGATGAGCACTTTCCTAGTAGAGATGATTGGTCAAGTTATTGAATCCCTTACATAACTATTCATATATCTTGTAAAGGTGATTAGAGCCTTGTCGATAGGCAAAGATCACCTCCATCACACTTAAGCATATTTGTAGAGGGTTACCTAAATGGATAATAAGTGTAAAAAGATCATTATGGTTCTTTATAAGGGCATGTTCTTAAAACTTAAGATCATGCCTTTGGTATATCTAAACCTCTAGTAGACCTATGCCAAGATCATGAGGAATTCAATTGAGGAGTGGTTGGCTATGGTACAAATAATGATTGAGCCTTTAGAGAATAGAAAGGAGCAAATGCTGACCTATTTCAAAGATGTCAACATCATTTCTATATTCCACCTAGACAACACATTACTAGATAAAGAGGAATTTGAAGTCTACCTACCTAACTCAACTAGGTCATGCAGAGGAAATTGGGGAAAGCCAACAAGGTTGAGGCTAAGGAAATTCTAGATCTAGTAACCTAATAAACATCTAGCATCAACTAGGTGTCTAAAGTGAAGGTTTTGTTGGAGGCCCCACTCCTTTTCCATGAGTGGTTATTGGTCTAGGTTGGGGTAATATTTTTAGAGCTACCTATGAACCTTGGTAAGTTGGATTAGGAATTCAACTTAGTGGTGGTTGCACTGGGAGCTATGGAGGCATGCCCAAAGGAATTGAGAAGTGGCCCACCTCTAACCTCCTCTTGATTCTCAATTAGTGGGCCTTGGGAATTATATTTTAATTTCTATGGGATTGGGAATCTTTTGGTATAATTGGTTACAACCATTTCAAGTCATGATGGCCAAGAGTGGGAACTTGTGCTACTAGGATATGGATCCCATTTATCTTCTAAATATACTATTGTAATATTTTGAGAGGGTGGACTCTATTGTAAAAAAATGATATCAGATTAATGTGAATTTGGTTTTTTGTGTAAATGAATCTAGTTTTCATGAATGTCTTCCACTTTATTTATGATTTAGATGGATTAATACTAATGCTAGAGAATTGTTAGTTGTGTTTTTCCATAGGTTTATTCATTAATTAGGATGAGATTTAGTTATTTTGGTTAATTTTTTTGAAATTATTCATTTTATTAAAATCTATTAAGATCTATGTGTGAATAACTACAAGCTTGTTCCCATTTATTCATAAAATGCATAATTAGATCAAGCATTCACCCTTTCTCCTTAGACCCTTTCCCTACATTACTAGAGCTTAATACATCATGAAAAATATCATATAGTTTTATAATTATAAATGAGCACATTATCAATTATTAAAGTAGTGGTGTTTCCATTTCCCAAAAAGTTCCATTTTCTTCCTTACTCTCTCTCCCCTTTTTATGTTTTTTCATTGTCAAGAAATATTTTCCCCCTTTTATAAATTATGAGATGAAATGAAGTAAAGATCAGGATTTCAAATATATTACAATAAGTTCATCTATAAGTGTATAAGTTTTTATATTTGTGAGAGAACTAGTATTGAGCCTCGAGTGGTAACATTACATCTCTTAGATATCTATTTCAAGTAGGATGTTCAATGTAGCCCAAAACCTACAACTCATGCCCTAGATTATCTCAAAAATAATCCTAAAACTAGAGGATGAAATTCCCACAATGGTTCTCTAAAATCTCTCAATTCATTTAATCTAATAGATGCATCCAGGATAATGAGATATTGGATCTAACAACAATGTCTTGAATTTATTTATCTGCCATTAGATTTGTCATTTATGCCAACATTATATTTTATTTAAAGACATATTCATTAATTAGTTCATTGGTTCCTTGTTTGATCTTGGAAATTTGTGTATATGACATATTTTCAATATTTTTGATTGATAAAAATGCTAAAAATTGATTAACTAGGGGTTTAAATACTCTTATTGATTACATTGGTAAATCATACAACCATCTCAAAACCTAGTCCTTCAATATTATTGGAAATAATTTGTTCAAATGTTTTTCATTAGAAGCATAATCAAGGGATGTTTCATAAAAGGATTGAAGATGTTTCTCAAGATCACCCTTGAAAACATAAAGTATGAACTTGGTGCAATAAAACTAGTTTGTAAAGGGTACAAAGATATCAAGTGTAAGTGGGTTATGTAATACATCATGTGAATCAATAATATGGGGTGATTTCATAGCTAAATTTTGGTAACCTTAGCTTTCAAAAGTTTTATAATTTGTAAAAGATGTTTCAAACTTTGATCACTAAGGTTTTAAGTTTGATAAGTCATCAAAGGGGATGCAAGCATTTGTGTTGAAATAGGAATTGAAACTGATAATTGGTTTGAAGTGCTAATGGCTCCCATGGAGGATGTATCAATAAGTATATTGGTTTCTTAGAACAATGGTTTAAACACATAACTTGTGCCCATATTAAATGTATTATGCAATGTGGTGTTCAATAGGGGAGAGACATGAATATGGGGATGTCCCATAGCTCTAATAGCATGATAAATAGATGCACATGGTTGTTCATCAATACTTTTAGATTTTGAGTTGATAATATAGTATGTAAGATCTTATGGAGATATTCAAGAGTTTCATGAATGTGCTCTTGAAATAATAAAATAGATTTAACTTTTTCTTGGTCAACTTGGACATTTTCATTATCATCATGATTAGATATATATTATATAATAAATTTTTTAGTATGTGTCTCATTATCATTATTTTCACTCCCATTATTAGGATAATTTGACATGGTATTAGCTTGAGAATTTTTAGGTTGCCTAAGGGGTAGCTCAAAATATTAAATAAGAACACCACCTAATCTAGGGCTATGTCTAGGTTACATGCAAAGAATATAACAAATATGAATGAAAATAAGTCAATACATTAGGAGGCTAAAAACCCTATAGCAAGCTAGAATTTGCATGGAGAGACACAATGGTCATGTTCACCAAATTTATAACCATTTTTAGGAATATTAAAATCAAACATGGAGGAATAGTAAAATTAAAATATTTAGTTTATGATATTCAATTTCAATTCTAAATTATGAAAAATACTAAAGATAGAAAATATAATGCCAAATAGTATTGATTGCATAATCATGAAGAAGAAACAATATTTATCTTATGTAATGATGCATATATGGATTTGAGATGGATAGGAGTGGAAAAAAGTTGTCTAATGCTAAGGAACTAGCTATCATATTCTATAAATATTCTTCCTATCTACCTGGACACTTATGTTGGCACTACTATCTGAATCTCAACATAATTACCATGTACAAAATTTTTATTAAATGAATATTAAACTATTTATATGTTTTTAGGTTTTTTTACCTTTTATTTAATATATTTATATCTCATGCATATACTCTATATCACTATTTATAGCTCAAAACCTAGATCTCCACCTTAGGTTAGGTTACCTTGACAAAAAATGGGTTAATGGGCTCATGATATTGAGATGACCCTAAAGACCCCTATGTCAATGAAAAATACCTACACATATAATACTCCAAGGAGGGCATTAGACCTATGTAGTTATCCCTTGTGTGTTATGTGTGTGAAAAATAGTATATAATGCTATAAGCGAATGCATATAATGATCTAGCTTGTAACTTGAAAAATATGGATCATAGGTTGTATTTTGAATGTTTCATACCTATAGTATGACTAATCCTATAATTTATATGAAAATAGGGATGAATAGGGTAGAATAGCTTAGTTATGCACTTTAAATCTTAGTAGTATGTCTAAGATTGAGAGGTTATTGCTAGATGTTTAATGAGTAGGATTTGACTTGTATTAATAATAGATATTTTGAGATGATCCTCACATAAGGGTTAAATACATTCTTAAGATGAGCTATACGCATCAAAATATTTGAAAATTTGAGTGTTTGTAGGGTAAGGACACTTGTGTTTGAGTAGGGATAATAACATCAATGTTATTATCCTATCTTGAATGCAACTATCTAGGATGGAAGAAAGTTTTTGAGGTTATGTAACTAATAATGAATAATATATATCAAATTTTAGGCATTCTATGGTTATAGGTGATCTAGATAATTAGATTAATGAGGATTGGACTAAGAAATAAGTAATTAGACCTAGTGAGGTGAAGAATGTGTGCATTTAAACTGTAAGGAAGGTCAAGTTGAAGGGTTGAGCCTTGATATATATTTTTAAAGTGTAAAAGACTAGTTTAAAATATAAATCTAGATATAAACATCTACATTTGCCCTTACCTTTAACCTAAAAATGAATAAGGATGAAATTACTAGGTTATAAAAAATAAAGTGCACCATGATGTGTATAACACACCTTGTCTTGAGCTCATTTAAACTTGTTATATAAGTGTAATTAGTGCATATAATCTTAAATTGAATAATTTTAAAAATACTTGAAAGAAAGAGAGCAAGGAAAGAGTACACTTGTGTGTCGATGCAACCATGTTTCCCCTTGGTAGTTTATCTTCATAAACATGTTTACTAGCTAAAGCATCAGAGAGTGGTTCAAAACTTAACCTTGGAGATATGAAAATGGGAATTGGAGGGTGATCATGCCCCAATATGATATAAGGATTAATTTTGACAAGTTCATTGAGAACACAAAATCTCAATCAAACAAATCAAGTGTATCAATATCTCATATAACCAATTTAGCTAATATATCCAATCTCACACAAGTAAAATGGTATAACCATATAAAATTGAAATAATATAATTAGTTATAAGTCTATCAAGGTTGTAGAATATTGATCACAATACTAAAAATCAGCTAATTATTATAATAGATTAAAGCTCAAATGATGCATCTTGGTAAGGTCAGTGCATAAATGTGTGTATAATATGAAAGTGTATCTATAATTTGGTGCATCTTGAATATGTCTCAAGCTAAAGTATCTATCAAAATGTAAAATTTGCTCTATAAAACGTGTATAATATGTATCACAAATCTGATTTTTTTGTCCCAAATCTATGCCCAATGCATAGAATATTATCCAAAATGTATACATAAATCATGTAAAATGTGTAAATTGAATCAAAAATTTCCCATTACATCAATTGTATGTATGTGGAATCATGAATTATATGATATTCCCCTACTGATATGCCCCCCATTTTGAGGTGGGGGAATTGTAAAAGTGATAATCACCTTATCTCAAAAGGGTAAGACAACTGTGTTATATTTGTGTGAATAATGTAGTAAAAGAAGCATATAGTAGTGTCACGTCAAAGTAGACATATCAATGAAGCTCATAGTATGCATACATAACAAGCCCTAAGATGCATGGTATGAATCATGATAACATATATAATATAACAAACTCAAAAAAAAATTAAGTACACATGCAAGAGTACTCAAATATCACCCAAAAATGGGTCCAAGGAGACCAAAAACAAGGGGAATATTGAAATGCTACACATTCAAGTGAAGGACATACATAAATTTACACACACATAATAAACAAGAAACATATAGGGCACTATAGCCAACAATCAAGGAAAATGTTCAAATGTTCCACAAGTAAGACAAAGAAGCAAACAAGAAATATACTCAAGTAAGATAATGTAGATATATGAAGTAATGAGAAATAATAAACTAACATAAGCATGTCATACTAGTCCCTACATACATGTGTTAGCAAAATGTGATGTAGAATAACATATCACATACACTGTGTAAGATAAAAACATGAGTATAGGCATGTGAAAGATATAGAAGCTTTGTAATATAATGGAAAATGATGGTAAAATAATAGAACCTATGTTAATCATGAACATATATAAGCAAGATGCCCCCAACCTAGTATACCACACTAGAAGAGGAAATGTTCAACATATGCATGCTTGAGTATCATGGGTCTAATGTATGCTTGTATCACACTCAAGTACCTGTGAAAAATATGTGTGTATATAACTGATATGTTATCTACTAACATAAAGTAAACAACATATGAAAAATATAGAAAACATATGAAATGCTAAATGTCTTTGGTGTTTTTGAATTATTTGAATGTTTTTGTATTTTTTTAATATTTGATTTTTTAAACTTTTTTGAAAGTTTTGATATTTTTAAATTTTTTTTGGAATGTTTGGAAAGAGAGTGATAGCCAATAATCCCATCTAAGGGATGATAATAGGTTTATCTATACTTGAATGTGGTATAATAAATTAGTCACAATGTCAAGGATCATGTATATATGCCAAATCTAAATGTGTATAAACTATGATGCTCTATGTATGTCTGATAAGACTATGTAGTTGTGAAGTAGTAATAACATGGGTAATTGTTCATGGAACCCATTGTTTTGTTCTTTATAATTTCCTTGATGTAATAGTTGGTTTATTTACCCATTTTTAAACATGGTGTTCTAATGTAGGTAAATGGCTAGTCCATGGAGGTGTGAATGAGGATATTCAAGAGTCCACTGTAGATCTCTGATGTAAAGGCCTCTCAAGTATGGGGAACATAGGAAAGGGAATTACCTATTTACCCTTTAATCATGATTAACCTTAGTAGGTTGTATAATCAAATGTCATGGAACAAACTTTTCCTATTGTAAAGGATGTTCATATAGAATCCAAAAAACAATAATTACCCTATTGGCATGAATATACTTAAGAAAACCATGCATTTTTAAAGGTAATGCATGGAGTTTATGTATGAAAAGATGTCCTAATAACATATCAAAGACTCTTGTATGTGGTATAAATTAAAAGGTAGTGGTCACATGTGATGTACCAACCCAAAAAGGTGAATTAATCTCACTGACAACTTGTAGCTTCCCATCGAATGGTTTTATCATTTTAGTTGAAGGGAATAAATCATCATGTGTGTATCCCAAATGTGTGAGTATTGTCATGGTACATACATTATCACTATCACAATTATTAATAATAATATTATGTATATTTTGATGATCAATATATGCCTATATAAATAAAAAATGAAGATCTGAGTCATCATCCACAATCTCACTATCATTAAATGAAATAGAAGGTCTCATAACCATAGGAAGTATCTCATGTATAAATATACCAATAATACCATCTAATGGATGAACATAATGTGGTAGAGGATAATGTGCATGATATGCCATTTACACTTTTGGTGTTATCTTAGAATGATCTTGTAATGGATTATTGAATATCTTTTATTTGTGATGATCATTTTGTTATGAACCTAAATTTATGGGTGGATCCTCAAAATTAATTTGATCACTATCAATAAGGTCTTGTATCATGTGATTTAGTTTATAATATCTATTCATATAATGGCTCTCACATTGGTGATAGTCACAATAGGCATTAGCATCATATCCTTTTGGTAAAGGTTGACTTTTATCAGCCACCTTAGGAGGAGGGAGAGATATGAGATGAAACTCTACTAGCTTTGAAAGTAACAAAGTTGGAAACTTAGGTAATAGTGTAAATTGTCTCTTAGATGCATTAGATAAGATAAGCCTATTAAGTTATTTTGAAATTATATTAACCATGGTAGTTTTGTCCTTTTTAGCCTCAGTTGGTTTTACTTTGTAACTTGGTTTGATATGAAACTTGGTAGTAAATGTAGTTGGTGTGTTAGCTACATACTTAATCTTATTTAATGCAATAAGTTTCATTTATCTATCTCAAAAAATATGGAATAAGACATCAAAAGACTTGAATTTCTTGAAAATAATAGACTCATGTAAAGAAGTAGGAAAACTTTGCTTGAATATGTCTTAAAGTTCTTTACCACCATTGGATTTGTCATTTTGGCTAACATTATCTTATATCTCAAGATATATTCATTAATTGGTTCATTGGTTCCTTGTTTAATCTTGGAAATTTGTGCATATGATATATTTTTAGTAATTTTTATTGAAAAATGTGCTAAAAATTGATCGGCTAGGGGTTTGAATGATCTTAATGATTGTATTGGTAAATCATAGAACCATTTCAAAGCATAGTCCTTAAAGCTTTGTTGAAATAATTTAGTTAAAAGTTTGTCCTGAGACCCCTCTTTGTATGAAATTGAGTGCTCTTACATGTGTGCTTATTTTTATGAACTTGTGATTTTTCCTTCTAGATGCTACCATGATTCATATCATGCATACTACAAGTTTCATTGATACATATACTTTGACATGATACCACTATATGTTATTGAATACATGATTGACATAGATACATCATAATTGTATTATCCTTTTGAGATAGGGTAACTATAATTTTTCATTTCCCCTCACCTCAAAATGGGAGGCATATAAGTAGGGAAATGTCATAGAGACATGACTCAACATACATACAGTTGACATAATTGATAGAATTTGATATAACTTACATGATTTAGATGTATACTTAGGACAAAATATTATACATTTAACACATATTTGGGATAATGTTTTTCAAATTTTTGATAAAAATTACACATAATTTACAAATTAGAGGTTACATTTTGACATATACTTTAGCTTGAAACAAATTTGAGGTGCATATTCCATGCAAATTCACCAAATTATAGAAAAATTATTCATGCACTAACCTTATCAAGATACACCATTTGATATTTTATCTAATATAATAGCAAGCTTATTTGATTAGTGTGATTTAGATTTAACACTCTCAATGGACTTGACACTACTTCTATTTATGACTAGTTGATATGATTACACCATTTGACTCAGGCAAGATTGGCTATATTATGTTTACACTTGAGTTATGTGATTGAGATTCTATCCTCTTGATGGACATGGCACAACTCACCCTTAAACTGAATTTAGGGAATGATAACCCTCCAATTCCCCTCTTCATATCTCTAATGTTTAGTTGTGAACCTATATCCATTGCTTCATCTATGAAGAATCATTACCAAATAAAACTATCAAAGGGTAACATGGTTGCATCAACATACATGTGTACTCCTTCCTTACTCTCTTTTATTTCAAGAAATTTCAATTATTCATTTTTCAGATTAGATACACTAATTACAAATGTAAAATAATCTTGGTTACAAATCATACACATACAAAATTCAAACATGGATCAAGTCAAATATGTGAACTAGGAGTTTGACTCAAGAGAGGATGGTTAGTATGGTGTTAGTTTCAAAATGAAAACAAAATGAAAAAACACACTATCATAACATCTCTAGGCCTAGACACTAGGGAGAGCTTAGTTCACAAGCATGAATAAAACACATAAATAGAATGCAAAATAAACCCTCTTTTACCTTCCTTAGATGCTCCAAAATGCTTGCTGTAGTGGTTTGCTCAGTTTGTGCTCATGAAGTTTTCATCAAAAGAGGCTTGGATACCTCCATCTCTCCTTGGAACCTTTGGTTTGTGGCTTGTCTTGGTTTGGAATCAATTTGACATGGTAACACTAGTTGAATGAAGCTTTTGGCACCAATATTGCATTATAAATTTGCATAATAATGTCTTAGAAATGATGTTTATGGCCTCTCTATTTATAGATTTTTGACAATGTCTAGAGTCAACCTGAACCATCCATGCTGAGATTGAGATGTGTGGTTGAAGATTAATTTAATTTTTGGAATTAAGTTTATAATTATCATCATGAAATTAGAAAAAGGGGCAATTAAGAGGCATGGAGGGCATCATGGAAGGCATTGATGAGGCATGAAGGGCATGAATCCTAATATTTATGGCATTTATGGCCTAGGGATGTCTTCCCAAGAAATGAGGTCACCTGATGATGTAAATATTCAAAATTTAATTTCCAAAACAAATTATTCAACAAGTTTTCATGGAATTATTAATTATGCCTTGATTTGGGTTTAAAAAGATCTTAAGCATGATTAATCACTTTGTGCACAAATTACTCAAATTGATCAAAATGCTTTGTTATTGGTCCAAAATTTGACTAGATTGGAATTGAAAGGCAATTTCAAATGCATTAGATATGTTATCCCATTTAGGATGTTACCAACAACAAATAATGAAGGCACATGTCTTGTGCAAAATATTTTATAGGAAAGATCAATCCAGAGCACCTAGGTGCAAAATTGGTATTTTGACTCAAAATGATCTGATCAAAGTTAGCTAGACCATAAATTTCATTGCCCCATTTAATGATATTTTAGAAAAAATCAGCACTTGAATATGGCAGTTTAATCTCATTTAGCATTTTTTAGTGTTTTTAGGCCAAATTGTGCATTTTGGGTGGAAATTGGCCAAAAGCCTGATTGGAAGTTATTGGTGGCCAGATTTAGGTGTCTATAGTTTGACCCTATTTGGGAAGGAATTAAAATATATAAGCATAGTCACGTCTTCTCAAAGAATGAAAAGGTCCTATATGCCTACAACTGCAATGATGGTAAACTAATTATATGATTCCCCATTGAGGGAATGGTTGGCACAAGTATGTCGATAAATGGTCCTTCAAAAAGAAAGAAGAAAGGTGGAATTAACTTGTGGTTGAGATTAATCCAAATGATAAAATGATTACATGCATTGATTTAAAAAGGATGCTGATTTTCCCAAAGGTAATGAGGAATAAAAGTCAAAATAATGATTTACCCATAGGTAGTTATAATCATTAAGTAGACTTGGATTGGCTAAAACTGATGGTGCCCTAGTTAGGGATGATTAACAATAATAACTCAAGGATATAACTTGGAATATAGATTAAATATGAGCAAGTGCAAAGTGATGAAAGAGATGAATATAAGAATAAGATTGATTAGTGTGAATGATTTAGTTAGACTTGCTAACAAGCAGATGCTCATCTTGATTAGTAATGATACAACTAGAATGGTTAAATGGGTTGATTTGATCAAGGGTGGGATGGAAGGATTTGCCAAGGTGCCAATGAGAAACTTATATAGCTCCATTGATTGTAGACCTTCTTGAAGATGATTTTTATTGTAGCATGTGATGGTAGGCTTCATGATAGAACACCATGAAGACTATCCTAAAATAAGCATAAGGACTGACTCCCAATATAATAAAAACTTGAAAACAATACACCAATGATAAAAACTGTGATGATAATATTGACGTATGAATATGGATAGACTCAATAATAATTTATGCAAGGAATCACCCAATGAACACATATAGACTGAGTCGAGGAAACAGTGCTGAAAGCAAACAAACATGCAAGTGAACAAACAAAAAATATAAAATAAACAAATAAACAAACAACCTAAACTAAACAAATAAAAAAAAATCCTAAAAACAAAATTAAAATAAAGCATCCTAACAATCACAATGCCCCATTAAGGTGGATCGAGGATAACTGACTAGGCTTAGATAGGAAAAATATTTTTGGATTTTTGAAATATTTGAATATTTTTAGAATTTTGAGGTATCTTAACTTGTTAGAGAATGAAAAGATACCTGCTCACATAACAATGAGAGCATTTGGCTTAGGTTACTTGTAAAGTTATGAGAGCGTATGAAAAGGGAGACTAAGGTAACCTCAACATGAATTGAGCATGACCCACATAGTCCTGAAATGACCTCAAGTCACAATAATTCCATTCACACAAAAAGTAGTAAAAAACTAACTAGGTCCTAATAATTTCTTAAATCTTGAAAATGACTAGTCGAATGAAAATTGTAATGGCAAGGTGATGTGGCAATGCATGATAAACAAGTGTTGCCCCTAGTTTTCCCATAGACAATTATAACTAGGATACAATGGCATAGGTAAATGATACTAATTTTCCCATAGGTGGTTATAATTAGTAGAACGACTGGTGAAACATTGATTTTCCCATAGGCAGTTATAATCGGGTTCACATAAACAAACTTAAAAGGATGAAAGATGTCTTACTAGATCAACTATCACACTACCTTCATAGACTGTCATTGTAAACATGAATTTAATTGATTATTGAAACTTGATTGGAATCTCCTCGTAAAAGGTACAGGAAGAACCAAATGAGCCAAGATCAAAATAAGATTAGGTAGGATGACTAAAAATAGGCTTTGGTCGAGATAGGAATGGAATGGTTAGAATGGTATGGTTATGCTTAGGATAATGATGATTTTTGATAAATTGGATAAAATGGTAGTAGGTTTGCCCCCAAGTGATGGGGTAAGTAAATGGAAGGGTATGGAACAATGGAAAATGGGTATGTAACAATGATAATGGCATGAAAATGAAATGGTATGGTACATGTTTTTGTCCTGGGTGTGGTTTTTGATTCTATTGTTCTTATTGATGGGGAGATGCACATCCTAATCAACAAATGATACAAATAAAATACTTGATCATGTTAATTGCTAGCCCACACCTCATCTAAATAGTTTCTCTATCAAGAACTACCTACATATTTTGATTATGAGAATGTTGTTGTGATTTTCATTGGTCATTGATTTTGATTCCTTCAAACATCGAGACAAGGTATCATTGTAGCCTCTACAAAAGAAAGTGTGACCATGGATGGTAAACAAGGAAAAATAATGGATGGTAGGTTTGATTATGAAATGGAATGGTAGATGATAATAGAATGTATAATGGTGGGAAAACAAATGAATATTAGGACTTTCAATCACATGTAATGTTTCTGATGCCGAATTCAACATAACTTTGGTTGTGCCAAGGCTAAAGACATTTTATCTCAATAGGACCACCATATTTTTCTATTGTTTTATCTTGAGAGTAGTTACCATATGATTAGGTTGTAGATTGGAAGATATTTTGATTTGATCTTTTATTTTGTCTTCATCAAATAGTGAAGAACTTTTGTGCTCAGCTATTGGTGCCTCAAAGAGGTTTTCACCAATAAATTTGTCTTTATTATCATATAGCACCTCCGATAAGGTTTCACTAAAAGATGCTGAGTTCTAACTTTGATTGTCTCCTATAAATTCTAAAAAAGTTTCACTAGAAGATGTTGAGTTCTGACTTTGATTATCCCCTAGCAATTTTGAAAAGGTTTCACTAGGAGAGTGTTCTTCTACTATATGAATGTGGTCTTAGCCTCTTTTCTCTTCTTTAACTACTATGTCACCATGGATGCAGTTCAATAAAGTGTGATTCTATAGATCCCAGTTGACACTTGTGAGAGATAGAATGTCAATAATATGTCTATCTTGGTTGATGGTTATAGAATGTAGAATGGTAATGGAATGGGGAAATGCTGCACAATCCTTGTAGAAGATACTAGGATAACTTATGTCAAAGCTGAAGTACTCATCCTCAAAAATTGTAGAAGGATCACAAATTTATTAAAATTGATTTATAAGGCATGCGTAACCAATGTTGTAATAGTTATGAACGTATTTCATATTTGAATCTAATTTAAACTCAATAGAATTTAAATCTGATGTTGAGACTAATTTTGATTTTGATTTTGATTCTAAATCTGATGTTAGTTCAAAAATAGAACCTATATCTAACTCTAATTCTTCATCTGATGGGTACTCTGTTATAATGATGTCTTGTTGAATATTTGTTTTTAGACAAGTAATTCACTATGATGTCATAATGGGATCTATAAAAATTGGTTTGGTAGGTGGGACTCCTCTAGGATGGGAAAAAGGTCAAGAGACAACTCCTCAGAGACTAGCTTGTCAATAAGAGGCTCTTGAAAAATAAGCACATGGTCAAGGTAATGATTTTCCCAAAGGCAATTATAATCATTCAAAAGTGACTAAAAAAAGATTAGCTCATCATAGTGAGACTCCTTGACAAATGGTATAAGATCAATAGGTAATTTATCATAGGTTAACTTATCACAAATGGTTGATTCAACAAAAACATCTTAGATTGGTTGGTTCTTTTGGCCTTGGTTTCTAATAAGTTGGAAAATACCAATTTTGAACATAGCCTGGTCTTCAAATGATTGGATGGGTTGAGGTTTGAATTGAATCAGTACTGGATGAGAAATGACTTATGGTTGGATAATGGTAGGGCACTGGGGAGCATGATTACTTGCACGAGCTAAAGGATAAATTCTTGAGATGGTAACAATAGGGTAGTGTGGAACATGATTGATCACATAAGCCAAAGGACTAAGTCTTGCAATGATGAAGGGGAATTGTGGAACCTAATTTCTCTCACAAACCAAAGGATGAGGTCCTCGTATAGAAATGGTTGGGTGTTATGGAGCTTGGTTACTTGCACAAACTAAAGGATGAGGTCTTGGTATGAGAATGGTGTGACATTGTGATCCTAGAATAGAAATGGTATGATGTGGTGGAGCCTAATTAATCACATAAGACAAAGCATCCAATTCTTCCTCATAATCATTCAATTATGAGTTAGCTCATAAGTTGATTCTTGAATGTGTTCCATGTACTAATTATTGAAAAGAGGGTATGAATTCATATCCCAAGAAACATTATTTGTAGTTGGGTCTTAAAAGTCTTCCTCACAATCCTCTTCATGCCAATCAAGGTCTCAATTTGGATTTTGTGGATTTTGACTATGTTCCCCATATGGAGTATGAAATAATGAGTAGGAGATACACAGGATCCACAGGATCGATCCAGGAGAAAGAACCCACAACAAATAGCCTGCAAATAATACTAGAGAATAAAATAAATTTGTCACACCTAAAAAATAGGTGATAATCCAAAAAATTCTCTGTATTCTCTCATTAATCTCTCATTTATTTCTCATATATTATAAAGTATATATAATGTAAATAGTTTGTTTCACGACAACAAACTATTTGTAGTGATTAAAAAATAGAGAAAACAAACTATTTGTTTTCTCATACTACGAACAAATATATTGTTGAGAGATTCTCAACAATAAAATAAATTAACTGAGGTAAATAAAAGTAACCCTCAGTAATAAATAACTTACCCTATTAACCCTAGGTAAGCTTAAATATGCATTATTCCAACACCCTCCCTTAAGCGAAACATAGGGAGAATGACAAACAAAGATGGGTCCCGACTACTAGGCCTGATAAGGTACCCATGTAAAAACCAATCAAAATATATGAAAAATAAAGAAAGGAAGGACTTCATGGGAAATCCCCCCAAGGACAACTTCCTTCACCCCAAGCGTCACTCACAACTAAAGATAATGAGGAGAAGCCAAAGGTTTAGTGAAGATGTCGGCAATCTGCTCAGCTGTAGGCACAAACTCCAAAGAAAGAACTCCATCTTGAATAGGATGTCAAATGAAGTGTATGTGAATCTCAATGTGTTTTGTCCACTGATGCTCAATAGGATTGTGTGAAATAGCAATTGCACTTTGGTTGTCACACCAAAGAGTAGTAGGACCCTACTGTGTGAAGCCAAACTCTCCAAGCAATTGTCGAAGCCAAAGTGTCTCCTAACTAGCTTTGATAGCACCTCAATACTCAACCTCAGTAGAGGACAATAAAATAGCAGTCTACTTTTTGCATGCCCCAGCAACTAGACCTAAACCAAGTGTGAAAGAAAATCTATAAGTGGACTTGTGAGTGTCAACATCACCAGCACAATCAGAGTCAGTGTATCCAACAAGCTGTGTAGAACTCTATGGTGTGTAATGTATACCAAAGTGAGTGGTGCCATAAATGTAGTGCAAAATATGCTTGGCTTCTTGCCAATGACTCTCATGAGGCTCATGTGAGAACTGAGAGACAAGGTTCACAACAAATGTGATGTCAGGACGGGTATGAGTTAGGTATAAAAGACTAACTACAAATTGCCTATACAAAGTGGAATCAACAAGAGGAGTCGTACAAATGGTAGACAACACAATACCTGACTGATATGGAGTTGGTGAAGGCTTACAATCAGCCATGCCAAATCGATGAAGAAGATCTATCGCATACTTTTGTTGTCCAATAGAGATGCCCTCAAAAGACTAAAAAACTTGAAGACCAAGAAAATAATGTAGAAGTCCCAGATCTGTCATATCAAACATATCTACCAACTTATCCTTGATGTCATGTATCAAGGAATCTGAACTACCAGTGAGGATGAGATCATCAACATATAAAACCAAAATGACAAGCTCCTCACCTTGCTTCAAGATGTATACATTATGATTTGACTCATAATGACTAAAACCAAAACTCAAAAGAAAACTATCCATCTTCTTGTACCAAGCTTGAGGAGCTTATTTGAGGCCATAAAGAGAACGACGGAGTTTACAAACAAATGATGAGTCCTACACAAATCTTGGAGGCTGCTCCATATAGATCTCCTCATGGAGATCACCATGCAAGAAAGCACTCTTCACATCCATCTGAAAATCTGACCAAGAATGTGAAGCAACAAGAGAGAGTACAAGCCAAATAGAATCCATCTTAGCTACAGGGGCAAAGGTCTCAGAGTAATCAACCCCTTCAACATGTGAAAAACCCTTAGCTACTAATATAGCTTTGTACTTATCTACTGATCCATCTGTAGCATATTTGGTCATATAAACCCATTTACATTTTATAAGTTTTCTTCCCTTAGGAAGAGGGACAAGATCCCAAGTATCATTCTTCATCAATGAAGAATACTCATCATACATAACAACATCCCACTCAGGTATACCAATAGCCTCAAAAAACAACACTGGATCATTTGTGCAAGCTTGTCCCAAAAGAGTAACACCAGATGTCTGTGAGTGAGTGCGATGAGAATCAGATGGATCACCAACAAAAGAACCAGCTACCTGTAGAGTGCTCTTTGCCCACTTAGGCAAAGGTGGTGAAGATGATTGTGGTGGCTGAACAAGTGCAACATCATCATCATCAACAATAGAAAGCAAATCCTCACTATCCTCAATAGAAGAAGGAGGGGGAGAAGAAGAACTAGATGTACACTCCTGTGGAGTGGGTAGCTCATCAACCTGAACATCCCATCGAAACAACACATCATGTGTGATAGGATCAAAAAGATGATAGACTTTTACATCTTCACAATAACCAACAAAAATGAGTGGTTGGATTTTCTTCTCCAATGCTTTACGTTTGTCATCAGGAATGAATGCCCATGCTTGACTCCCAAAGATGCAAAAATCTGAAATATCAGGCTTGATCCCAGACCAAGCTTCTTTTGGTGTCATATTTTGCACAGCTTTGTGAGGCATATGGTTTTGAATGTAGTTTGCACAATTTATAGCTTCAGCTCAATATTGTGGACTCAAATTTTTAGTGTGAATCATAAAATTAGCCATCTCTTTCAATGTTTGATTCTTCCTCTCTGCTACACCATTTTGTTGAGGAGTGTGTAGTACATTGAACTGGTGTTGTATCCCATGCTCAACAAAAATCATAGAAAGCATTACTGTCATATTCCCCCCCATTTTTAGTGCGTATCTTCTTAAGAGGAAGAGATGATTATTTTTCAACAAAGGATTTGAAAGCCTTAAAAGTTTCAAAAACTTCACTTTTCAACTTGAAAAAATATACCCAAGTTTTACGAGTGAAATCATCAATGAATGTGAATGCATATTTATCCCCTAAAAAAGAACAAGTTGGAAAATTATCAAATCACTATGAATCAACTCTAAGGGTGCATTTGCACGTGTGGCCTTACCAATTGGAAATGGATCCTGGTATTTTTTACCAACTAGACAACCAGGACACACCCCATCAATACATGAGACCTTAGGAAGGCCTTTTACAAGATGTTTTGTACTCATTTTTTGCATATATCCATAACTCAAATGTCCTAATCTCTCATGCCACAATTTGCTGAGATTATTTACCATGTGCTATAAGTGAAGAACCAAAAGACATAAAAGACTCAAACTTATCAAAAGTATAGAGTCTTGCAGTATGGTCTGCTATACCTATAGCAACTATCTCACTAGGATCATTACATTCCTTATTACAACATCATGTGAAGTAAACTCCATAGTTTTACCAGTACTAGAATTACATATTTGATATATAGAGAGAAGATTAGAAGAGATTTGGGGTACAAGCAATATATTGTTAAAACATCCATCCTATTTATCAACAGTACCAAATCCCAAAACTTCAATCTGTGAGGAGTTACCCATAACAATATGTATGTACTACAATATTTAAGAGAATACAATAGATCCTTAGAATGTGTGAGATGGTGAGAAGCACCTGAGTTAAAAATCCACTGATCATGACATGAAGATATAGCCCTGGCTGAAAGTGCTTTCCCTTTTCCTGCAGGAGAAGTAGAAGGAGATGGAGATGGAATGGAAATTTTGTGTTGTCTTACCGCTGCCTCTAATGCTTCCATCTTAAAACATCTACTTTCATCATGATTAGGACCACCACAAAAATTACATGGACCAAATGTTTTCTTCTTTTACTTAAAGGACTTTTTGGTCTTAGTAGATTTAGAATGATGAGGTGTTTGGGTGGTGGACTCTGGAGAGTTATTTGAAGGTGTTTGCTTTTGTTTAGACTTAGGTGAAGGTTTTCCTTTAGAATAATTAGCAACTAGAGCATGACTAGGACCAGGTAGAGCATCTAAGGCCATTAATTTTGTTTGCTCCCTAGTCAGTCTTTCACAAAAAACTTCAAAGGAAGGCCATTTGAATTCATCACCTAATGTATCCATCATAGTATAAAAAGCAAAGGAAAAAACACTATATGGTCCTTTCAACTTTGAAAAAATCATGAAAATGCACTCTTGATCACTTTTATCCTTGTCACCAGCTTTCAATTGTGACCTTATAAATTTGAATTTTCCCAAGAATTCATCTATTGAAGGGAAATCTGATGGAGAGAGAGTACTCAATTCTGCATCTAATTAGAAAATTTTAAACTCATTAACTTTGAAAAATAGGTTTTTAAATTTTTCCCGTACCTCTTTTGGCATAGTAGCATCTGCAATGTGAAATTGAAGATTATTTGAGATGTTGAGGCAAATCAATCCAAGAGCCTCATCCTGCTTACAACCATATGCATATTTGTCTTTTTCAGTGGTGAATGCTATAGGTGTTGTTTCAGAAAAAATTATCCATAAGCCATTTGATTGAAAGAGTTGTTGCATTTTAAGCTTCCAAACATGGTAATTTGTAGAATTTATAGGTTCAAACAATCGAGATTCCATTCCTGAGGAAGATGATGAAGTTGACAAGAACAATCTAGACATTCATTTTTCCTCAAAAAACACCCCTCCCATTACAATTTAACGTCTCCCAACAAAAAAAAAATAGCCTTAGCTTATAAAAAAAATGGCTTTATGCAAAAAAATTGTAGGGCGATTTGACCCCAAGACTTCCTCCCTACAAATTTTTAACAAAATATCTCTAGCCGCTTTAGCAAAGTCAAATTTGAACTTTCAAAGCTAGAGACTTGCATTTAAACCACTAAAAAATTAAAAAAATTAATTAAAAAAAGGACAAAATGACTCACACATGTGAGATAATAGCTAAATAATCTTTGGCTTTATCAGAAATAATTTTTTTTCCAGCAAGGCGTGGTGGTCAGGGAAATATCTAAGAAATTTTGTAAACACAGCCAAGGAAAAACACCTCTCAGCAACTGCAAAATGGCACCACTAGATCTGCCAAAAGGACTGTATGGCCTAGTAAAAATCCATACTTATTAGCATGAAATGAAATCCTTGGAAGTCTTTTATCACATGAAATTTTCATATTTTGATTTTATACATCATAAGTCATTAAAAAATGAGAAATCCGTACAGCTATGCAGCAGACAAAAAAATAGTTTTTAATTTCCTGTTGTAAGCTTCCAAAACACTATATGGCCTGATCTAAATTTGTCCAAATTTATATGGAATGAAATATATAACAGTAAAATTTCATGAACAGGTCTTAAAATTGAAAAAAGTCAATCGTACGATCTGCCACATTAGAAAAATGAACAGGTACTGCAGTCTACCGACAAGAACCAGTCATTAAGTTTTTGAAGGAAAGAGTTGTACGGCCTGGTCCAAATGAAAAAATTCAAATTGAAATAGATTCCTAACTTTATTTCCTATGCCTTTGTGAAAAAAAAATTGATTTTGGAAATTTGTACGATCATTTAATGAGCATAAAGTACATAATTTTCCAAAAAAAAACTTGTAAACAAGAAACATAATTTGAGAGAATAAAAAATATCTATAACACATCAATAAAATAATGTTTTAAAATGTGTTAACCAATGAAAAATTTTATGGAAGAGGATCTTCAACTAGAACTCCAAGCTTTGATACCATGAAAGAATGAGCAGGAGATACACAGGATCCACAAGATCAATCCAGGAGAAAGAACCCACAACAAATAACTTGCAAATAATACCAGAGAATAAAATAAATTTGTCACACCTAAAAAATAGGTGATAATCTAAAAAATTCTCTATATTCTCTCATTAATCTCTCATTTATTTCTCATATATTATAAAGTATATATAATTCAAATAGTTTGTTTCATGACAACAAACTATTTGTAGTGATTAAAAAATAGAGAAAACAAACTATTTGTTTTCTCATACTACGAACAAATATATTGTTGAGAGATTCTCAACAATAAAATAAATTAATCGAGGTAAATAAAAGTAACCCTCAGTAATAAATAACTTACTCTATTAACCCTAGGTAAGCTTAAATATGCATTATTCCAATAGAGTATTATAGGGAGACTAATAAAACTCCTTAGAAAATCTTTCTCTATAGGGGTTCCTAGTGGGATTTTGTATGGCCATTCTATCATAAGTTGGATTGTATGTGACTTCACTATAATTGTAGCTAGATAGATCTATGTAAATGATGAAAGCTCTAAAAATAAAAAGGTTTAGAGTTATACAAACTCCAAAAAAACTATGTCCAAAGGATAAATGGTTCAAACTTGTTCAAAAGGGTGCAACTGTATCTCCAATATGGTCTGAAAGTGGATTTGTATCTCCAAAATTATTTGTGCTAAAACTTGGCATAAAATAACATAACATCAAATGTCTAATGTCAAATGTCATACGCACAAAAGGTCAAGTGTCTAAATAAAAATTGGCATGTCAAAGGTCTAGGCCAAAGTGTTCCAAACAAGGTCGAAACTAGGAAAGCGAAAAGTTGAGTTGCTAGGTCTTTTGTCCAAATTCAAAGTCAAAAGCCAGGCTCAAAAAAATAGGCATATACTAGGACTTTTGGCTAAACAATGTCAAAATCTAGACTTGAAACAAAGGCTGATATGATTTGATTTAATCTAACATGTTTAGAAATAACTTTGACATAAACCCAACACATAGAATCAAACATAAACATGATCAATTAGCATAAGGCATAAGGAAAAATGCATTTTGAGAAAGACTATATTTTCCCAAATAAAGACACAAACAATGATAAGGATAGTTACTAAATAAAAAAACCATCAATAGTTTTCAAATTTGGGTAATCGATTAACCAAAGTTATGCAACCTAAAAGAGAAAGATATATGTACTATCCCCATGAATTAAAGCCTAAATAGAAATCAATCAATGTTCAAATCCATACTTGACAAGGCTAATTGAAAACTCAACGTTAAAAATTAGGATTTGATCAAACAAGCTAGACAAGATTGGATAACATGACAATACAAGACAAAATTCCAAATGGTTGATATGAAATGGTTTGAAACAAATAGTTTTTGATACAAGGTAAACAAGTCTTAAAATAAATTGAGTAGCCTAATGGCATAAGCATACTCTAATGATGTGATCTATGCTATGTTTCAAAAGACTAAAATGCAAAAATGGTTTGACATGATTTGGACAACATAACACTACCCTTTGCAACTCAAATCGACACACACATGAACAAGTTTAAAAAATTTCAAGGCACAAGTGTGGTGTAAAATGACCATCATAACACATTTTTAGACAAAAGAGTGACATATAAACAAAGTGGTTTGGACATGGTTTATGAACAAACAAACAAGTTTTAGTCTCAAAACATACGAAGCAAAAGTGACCAAAATACACTAAGTATAATCATCCAAATCCTAGAAAAAGTATGGTAATTTGGGGTTGAATAAACTAGAAAGATTTCAAAATTTTTTAGGAGAATAAATTTCACAATGACTTTCACATCAAATGATGCAAAAAACAAGCAAAAAAAATTGGGTGACTGTAATATTGGCTAGTTGTAAAAAGGTCTAGTCCTTTTTACAATCACTACATCCTGTGGTTCATTCAGTGTAGTGCCATGTCCCAATGTAGCTATGTCCCATGTGAAACTCTAAAGGAGTAAGTGAAGTCAATTCCAGGAGATGAAACCCCAGGTTAAAGCTTTCCTAAATAACTCATGGGAGGTAATGGCATCCCCCTCACAAGACAAGTTTGTATAAAAATAAAGAAAGTATAAAATAAAAAGACTTTAGGGACATTTTCAAGGTCACCCAAACATTGATGAATTTTTGAGGAGTGATTTAGATGACTTTATTTCTAAGCCTTGGACTAGGCTATTTGCAATAGAAATGGTGCTTTTGATTCCAAGGGTTCCTTAAGGGGGACAAATAAAAGAGCATCACATAACATCCCTCTTTTTCCCAAACAAAAATTTAATTTAAACAACTAAGTGAATACAAAAATCTTGAAAAGGTGAGTTAATTTTTAAGCCCAAATGGAAAATGAGGTGGTGTTCATTTGACCCCTTGGTCTTAGTTGCAAACTTTGAAAACATTCACCATAAATATCTATTTTTTTTGTTAAACACCAAAACAAGGTTCCTAATTGATTTTTAAGGATGCAAAAGGTGATCTAAACATTTTTTTAGCAAATTTCAAGCTTGTTCCTACAATAAAAATGTTATCATGTCCTTTAGCCTTGAAGCTATATTAGGTTTGAAAAAATAAACTTTAAAAAAAGAGCTCTCGAGTCTGTGTTTTAAGAAAAACATAGTGACCAATGTTAGTTATATAAATGATGATAGTTACACTAGCTAATCGATACTGGTTATCTAATCAACATCAGTTATACCAATAGTGACCAATAATAGGTATCTAACTGATGTAAGTTTTATCAATCGATGTTGGTTACTGTGTAATCCATGATAAAGGAAAATGACAAAACAAGCTAGAAAATTAATTTACAAGAGTTTTAATGATCCAAATGAAGATTTTAAAGCTATAAAATGATCTTTTTCATGTGTGGGATGTATTTTGTCCCACTAGGTGTGTCATATGTGATCTATAAATTTGACTCAAGAGAGGATGGTTAGTGTCATGTTAATTTCAAAATGAAAATAAAATGAAAGAAACACACTAATTAGCATAACATCTCTAGGCCTAGACACTAGGGAGAGCTTAGTTAATAAAAATGAATAAAACACACAACTAAATGTAAAAGAAACCCTATTTTACCTTCTTTGGATTCTCTATAATGCTTGTTGTAGTGGTTTGATTAGCTTGTGCTCATGAAGTCCTTGGCAATGAAAGCTTGGCTACCTCCATCACTCCTTGGCACCTTTAGCTTGTGGCTTGGATTGAAATCAATTTGGCATGGCAATAATAATTTCATGAGGCTTTTATAATCAATTATATATTATAAATTTTCATAATCATGACTTAAAAATAATGTTCATAGCCTCTCTATTTATAGATTTTTGAGAATGTCTAGAATCAACTTGAACAGTCCATCCTAAGATTGAGATGTGTGGTTGAAGATTAATTCAATTTTTGGAATTAAGTTTATAATTATCCTCATAATAAAATTGGAATAAGGGGAAATTAAGAGGCATGGAGGGCATCATGGAAGGCATTGATGAGGCATGGAGGGAATGAATCCTGATATTTGTGGCATTTATGGCCTAGGGATGTCTTTCCAAGAAATGAGGTCACTTGATGATGTAGATATTCAGTATTAATTTCAAAAAAAAATTATTCAACAAGTTTTCATGGAATTATTAATTATTCCTTGATTTTGGTTTAACAATATTTTAAGCATGATTAATCACTTTGTGCACAAATTACTCAAATTGATCAGAATGCCTTGTTATTGGTCCAAAATTTGACTAGATTAGAATTGGAAGGCAATGTTAGATCCATTAGACCCATTATCCCATTTAGGATGTTACCAAAAACAAATAATGAAGGCATATGTCTTATGCAAGCTATTTGATAGGAAAGAGCAATCTAGAACACCTATGTGCAAAATTGGCATTTCGACTTAAAATAATCTAATCTAAGTTAGCTGGCCCATAAATTGCATTGCCCCATTTAATGATACTTTAGCCAAAATCAGCACTTGAATATGTTAATTTCACCTCATTTAGCATGTTTTAGTGTTTTTAGGCCAAATTATGCATTTTGGGTGGAAATTGGTCAAAAGCCTGATTGAAGGTTATTGGTTGCTAGATTAGGTATCTAAAAAATCAAGATGTGTTATACACACTATGATATACATTTTTTATTTTAACCTAATATTTTTATCCTTATGGATTACTAGATTAAAAAGGGGAAATGTAAATACTCAAATATATATTTATATGTTAAACTATCCTTGTACACTTATAAATATTAGACATGACTCTACCCTTTAGTTTAGGACTTACCTTGTAGCCTAAGAGATCGTGTTCTCCATCTCACTATGCCTAAATACTTATCTTATAGTCTTATATTGATATTTTGATTATCTAGATCACCTATAACCCACAATATACTCAAAACTTAATATATATTCTTCACTATCAATTACATAATTTCAATAATTTTATATATTCATGGATACTTGTGTTAATACTTAGACATTAGCACCATCGTTAGTGTCCTTGCTCTAACATAGGTGTTCATACCTTACAAACGATAAAATTTGTAAATATTTTGATATGTACGATTCAGCCTATTTGTTTCTTTTAATCCTTCCATGAGAAACATTTAAAAAGGTATGACATAAATACAAGTTAAAACCTACTCATTATTTATCTAGAAAGAACCTCTAAAGCTTACACTACGCTACTAAAAATGATTTCATAACTAAGTTATTCAATCCTATTATTTCCTATTTCCAAAAGAGTCATAATAATAGTCTTATTACAAGTATAAAGCATCAAAAGAGTATCCCATGAATGGTATTTTCAAAGTTAAAATATAGATCACTACATGTACTTTCATATAGCATATTACATAATTGTTCACACACAAGCCCATATAATAGGGAGAGCAACATTGGTATTAGGCCCTCCTTGGATTATATAGATATATAGGCAACACTTAATGATAGAGGGGTCTTTGAGGTCGGTTCAAATTCAGCGAGCCCACTAACCTCCATTTTTACAAGGTGGCATTCCCTAAATTAGATGATATAGGGTTTTGATCAAAATATCGATATAAATAACCTTTACATAGGATCTGAATAAAGAATCATAAAGTTGATAGTCAACCTTAACAAGTGTAAGTGGAAGTTTCATAAAATAATGAATATTCCATACATGACACTAGTGGTATAATCACAACACTAACATCAATGCCAGTGTCTAGGTTGACATAAAGCAAATATCTAGGATCCGATGATGGGATCCAAATCTTCAAATAGTCCACTTCTACATGTGTACTACTTAGATATGCCTGCACATTATTATATAAGCTAAATGAAATTTCTCCTTTGTATTGATATTATTAGAATAATCAAATGTTGTATTTCATATATCTGGCATTTGCTTAGATTTAGTATATTTCATTAGAATATCAGTAGAATCTAAATTTATTTGATTTTCCTCCTTGCTTTCTTAGGCTCCTCTCTTCTTGTTAATCCTTATTTCCAAAAAGTGTTAAACATAGTTATGCTAATTATCTCTTATTTATCTATTTGCATCCTATGTTTTGATTTATTTTGAATATTCATTTCATTTGCATTTATCTAATCAAATGTAGATTGCTATATTATCTATAATTAAATTATTCTACCTTCCTTCTCACTAGATTATGTCAGTTATCCCTAATATAAAACTTCATCATTTATGAATACTATTGGTCAACATTTACATCCATGTAAACATAATATTCCTCTTGATTTTATATACAAAAACCATCTAGATTTCTTTGCAGGGATAATCTTACTGATGACCAAGCCTAGAAAGATAAAGTACAAGTATCAAGGATATGAACAAATGTTTTCTCTTCAAATTGACCTACAATAAATTTGAGATTCAAGTCTAGGTCATGTCAAATTAAATGACTTCTAAGATAGGGTACAAGATAACAACAAAACCTCCATAACTCAAAGGCCCTTAGAAAGTGGGCTTGCACATGTAACTAATTTTCCCACCTCAATTCAATGCACTAATCTAATGCTTGGCTATGCTAAACACTATATTGAATAAACTATATAAGTAATGTATTTAGATGATGAAATAATTATAAAAACATATAATCAGTTAATAAATGTTGTTTTCAAGATTTTATAAAGGGAATAATATGTTGAAATGATAAAATAGATCATAGAGGTTCATTTTGAAGAAAATAAAGACACCTACAAATATGTAATAGCTCAATCATGGCTGAAAAATAAAAGGAAAGGAACATCTAAGATACCTAAGACCTTGTACAAGTCTAATTTTGGAAATGAATTATTTGGTATCATAACACTTCTAAACAAAGTGATGGGTCAGGATGAAACTGACATGTTCTGAAAGATTTCATATATATATATATATATATATATATATATATATATATATATATATATATATATATATATATATATATATATATATATATATATATATATATATGATGAGATATAAAAGTGTAAATGAATAGGCAAAACATATGAGACAAATGACATAGATATTTTAATGTGGGAAAACCTCTAGAAGGTAAAAAACCCTTGAGTGATATTCAATAATTGAGAAACAATAACCCCAATATAAATTCTTCCACCTTCTCACTTCTTCACAGAATGGTCTTCACAAAATTCATAGGTTGAATATGATAAAAAAAATTCATATTCAGATGTGTATTCACAATAGGGGTAAAACCCTATTTTATAGTGAAATATCAAGGGAGTTGATTGTTTTAAAAATAATAAGTCCATTCATCTTGATAAAGTCATTTAATTAAATTTTATTAACTCATTAAATAATTATAACTTTATTATTTATTTTCACGAGGTTTAAATCTCATGTTAATAAATAATATTATTTAATTAGCTAAGGGTCAATAAGCCCACTTAGGATTAAATTCTCTAACACTCCCCCCTTAATTCTAAGTGGAGATAAATGTCATAGTCACCTTAGAAATGAGTTATACTATGTACAAAATTTGAAGGATTTAAAAACCTTCATCATGTCGAAAGTCACTTTTTGAAAAAAAAAGGAATTATAATCCATAAACTACTCAAAATTAAGTTTAGACTAGCATGATTATGAGATTATATCTCACTGTTTCTCATGAATAATCACTAAGCATATTTGGAGCTTTTTATAACATAAAGACCTGTATTACAAATTATGCTTTTAAATGTATTGGGGTACACAAGTAAAACTTATACACAAAGTTTACTTAAATCACATAACTTCCAAATGAAGTTTAAAATTCTTTACATTGATAAGAAGTATAGAGAAGGAGAAGAAACATATGGCCATTAGGAAGTGGCATTTTCATGCACACTCCCCTTCAATGGCAACTCTGAGAGGCCTAACATTGCACAAAATTGATAAAACTTGGTAACACCATGTAGTTTTGTGAAGATATCTACCACTTGTTCATTTGTAGGATAAAACTATAGATTAATATCACAATTGAGAATTTTTATTAGATAAAGTGCACATAGACTTCAATATGTTTAGTTTTTTGGTGTTGTACTAGATTTTTTGCTAGAGCTATACAACTTTGGTTATCATAATGAAGGATGGTACTTTGAGAAACATCCAAATAAATTTCTCCCAACAACTTTCGTAGCCATATGGATTCTTTAGTATCTTCCATAACACTTATGTACCCAAATTCTATAAAAGAAAGAGAGACATAGGTTGCTTCTTGATGCTCTAAGTGATAACACCTGCACCAAACATAAACATATATCCAAAAGTAGATTTGTAATCTAAAGTATCACTAGCATGGTCAACATCACAATAACCATATAAATTAGCATTATCAATGGAAGAATAAAATAAACCAATTTTTTTTTTTGATATAATGAAGAATTTTTTTAACCAATCTCCAATGATCTAAATATGAATCCTATATAAATCTAGAAGTAACACTAACAATATATGAAATATTTAGCCTAGTAATGGTTAGATAAATCAAAATTTTAATAAACTATCTATAAAAAGTAGGTTTAGCTTTTTCACATGCAGGTTTAGGATCAAGTTTAATACCAACTTCAATAGGAATAGAAGAATATTTAAAATCAAGCATGTTAAACTTAACAATAAAGTTATGTGCATACTGAGATTGTGATACAACAATTGAATTTTTATCCTAAAGTATATTAATTCCTAAAAAATGATGTAAAATACCTAAATCAGTCATTTCAAACATTTGACTTAGTTTATCCTTATATTTATGAATTAAACTAGTTAGATCACCATTAATCAACAAATCATCAACACATAATACAATTAGAATCAAATGACCATTTTCAATTTTAAAAAAGAGATCATTATTTGAATAACAATTAGAAAAAATTTAATTCTTTGAAAAAAGAAGTAATCTTAGAATACCAAGCTTGAGGAGCTTCTTTTAAGCCATACAAAGATTTTTTTAACTTGCATACATAATGTTCTCTGTTAAGATCAGTGAAACCTTTAGGCTGAGTCATATAGATTTTTTATTCTAAATCACCATTTATAAATGTAGTCTTTACATCCATTTGGTGGATAACCCAACCATTTTAAGCTATAAGAGCAATAATAAGTCTAATAGTACTCATTTTTGCTACGGGAGCAAAAATTTTAACATAGTCAATCTTAAGTTTTTAAGTAAACCCATGCGCAACTAATCTAGCTTTAAACTTATCAATTTTACCAATTAAATTATATTTGATCTTATATAATCACTTACAACTAACAATATGCCTTTTAGGTGGAGGAGGGATAAGTTCTCAAGTTTGATTTTTGATTAAGGAATTATATTCATCTTGCATAGCAAAATTCCATCTATCATCTTAAGTAGCTTTCTCAAAGGATTGATGTTCACATTCATACATAGTCATTAATGCATGATAAGAATGTTGACTTTTAATTAATTTATTAAAGTTATTGACATTAGAAGATTGAATTAGGGATTCTACCTATTTAGGTCTTTTTGATTAAACATGAAACTCAAGGGGTTTCTAAGATTCTAGGTTATCCATAACTAGATCAACTTCCTTAAGGACATCCATTTCATCACAAGGAGAAACATGAGAGTCAAGTTCATCAATAGAAAAACATTGAGGAGGATCCAAAGAGGGCTCACAAAAAGATTTTTTGAGAATAAGAATATTTATATTCTTAATGATTTGATGTTTAGAGGGATCATACACTCTTAAATCTTTTGTCTTACCTCCATATCCTACAAAAATTCAATAATGGGAAGTGGGGTAAAGCTTCTTCCTCTTAACTTTAGGGACAAAGATAGAAGTAGGACTACTAAAGATCCTAAGATGAGTCACACTAGGTTTCTTCTTAGTCCACATTTCTAAAGGGGTAAAAAGATACAAGGCTTTGGTAGGGACTCTGTTTAGAATATGAACAATAGTGTTCATGGCTTTAGCCCATAAGAACTTAATAACTTTTATAGATTGCAACATAGTCTTAGCCATTTCTATGATAGTGTGGTTTTTCCTTTTAACAATACCATGTTGCTGAGGGGAATATAGAGTTATTAGTTCCCTTTGAATATAGTAAATAATGAAAAAAAATCAAATAATTTACTAACATATTCTCCACCATGATAAGTTCTTAATCTTTTAATATAAAAATAAAATGTATTTTCAATATAAGCTTTAAATGCTTTAAACTTAGACAAAATATTATATATTTTTTAATTAAATAAGACTAGATCATTCTAGTGTAATCATCAATAAATGTAATAGTATATAAAAATCCATTAAGAGATACAACTTCAAGAGGTCCTAAAACATGACTATGAATTAAATCTAAAGGATGAGAGGAATTTGCATCATGATTGTTGTGAAAGGGGTTAGTATGTTATTTACCACGTAAATAATCCTCACAAGTTTCATGATGAGAGGGGATAAAAGGAAGTCCAAAAATAAGATTGTTCACAAACATATCATGTAAGCTTATAAATTAACATGTCCTAATCTTTCATATCATAATTGATATTCAATCTTATTATGCGATGAAATTAGACATGCAGAAGGAGAGAATATATATAAACTATTCTTTTGAATACCTTCAATAATCAAGGAACTAGAATAATTTATAATAGACCAAATATCTTTAAACAATGTTATAATAAAATTATCATTAGTAAGTTGAGAAAAAAATAGAAAATTCTTATTAAGCTTAGGTACATAGAAAACATCATTAATAACAACATTTGAAAATTTTGCTTTTTCCTATTTAGTTGTTTATAAAAAGAATTATCTCCTAAGTAAATTATTTTAAAGATATCTCTAGAATCACATAAAATATTAGATAAGTATTTCATATGATACGATGCACCACTATCTAAAATCCATTCATTCTTATTTGAAGCACATAAAGCAACATATAAAGCAATAACATTTGAATCTTGATTATTATTCTGATTAGGGTTTTGATTCTTCTACTTATTTTGATTAGTTTTTTTCCCTTTATTATTTTTAGAAGATTGATTGTTAATTCTATCCTTATTTTTATAGCAAGTTTTCATTCTATGAACAAATTTACCACATAAATTGCAATTTCCATTAAACTTAGGTGTATAATTTTTATTACCAAATTTCTTATTCCCATATTTACTTTTAAAAAAATTAGGGTTAGATTCATGGTTTTTATTATTATTAGAAACATTATTTAATGTGAGAATTGCTTGAGTGGCATTTTTTTTAGAATCAAAATTTGTCATAACTTGCTCTTCTTGAATTAGGAGAAGAAACAAAATTGTAAGATCAGGGATATCTTGCTCAGTTTTATTCTTAGAATTCAAAATTGAAATGAAATTTCTAAAATTTTCATGAATATTTAATTGAATGATAAAATAAAAAAATGGTCTTGAATCAAATTAAAATTACATCCATCTAACTGATCTTTAATATTTTTAATTTTAACAAGAAAATTAACAACTTTTTCATCACCTTTCGTAGGTGTAGTTAGCAATTCAAGGATTAATTTAATGATCTCTGAAAAGTGAGTGAATTCATGCATAGATTCAAAGAGTTTTCAAGCATCACTACGAGACTCTTGATTACCAATGTGGAGAAATAATTCATCCTTAACACTCCTCAAGATAATGGACATAGCTTCTTGAGATTTTTGTTGAAATGCATTGGTAAGCTCAAGGGTTACATGTCATCTAAAAGGGTCTTTTTCAATCCCAACAATAATATTCCATAATTTACAGGCCATAAATTCATATTTAACATGAATTTTCTATATATTGTAATTATTTCCATTAAGCATTTGAGATTTATCTAAAGAAAAATGAATTGAAGCCATAGCTTCCCTTTAAACAAGATAGTAAACAAATGCTTAAAATGAAACTTTTTTTAATGTGAATTTAACTTAAGTTTTTAAAATAAGTTAAATCACAAGTATAAATATATTTAGTTACATAATTTAGATGCTAAATAATGCAAAAAATTAAATTCAAAATGCATAAAATTTAGTGTCAAAAGAGTCACACTCAAAATGACCACCTAGGCACTATTATTAAAAAATGTATAAAAAAAATATAAGGCTTCAAAACAAAAAATGTACCACTCCAATGTGTCTAAAATGTGCCAAAACTTCAAGATTGACTGGTTACATGACTATGCTTGCCTAAGTTTTGACTAGATCAAATGTCACATGAAAGTTGATAGGTTACCTAGGGTTTTGAATGCATGAAACATAGCACACAAACCAAGATTTAAAATTTAAATTAATTTAATTTGAATAAAATTAAAAATAAATAAATAAATAAATAAAATTAGGGGTGATTTGAACACAAGACCTCCTTTGTGACAAGGTTTTAACAAAATGAAAGCTACTAACCCTTCTAAGAGTTTACTTGAAATTTTACATGTACTAATTTAAATTTATATGTTTTTATCTAATTTTTTAAAAATAAAAAAATATATTATGTGCATGTAAATAACATAAGTGAAAAATATTAAAAGAAATTTAACTTTTTAGTAATTCTTTCTTTTTCCAAAGGTGGGACCCGGGGTTTAAAAAAGAAATAAATAAAATAATTTATTTTTTAAATACTTTTTTAAAAACTATATGATTTTTTTAAAAAATACCTGTAGATTCATGGATTTCCTGTATAATTTCAAGAGCTCAGATCTCCTTGTACACGTCTCAAATTTATTTGAAAATTCAGCAACCCTCATATTTTTGTTTGATAAACACAACTAGACCTTCAAAATAGAATTTTTGATGAAGAATAAAATATTTTAAATTGTCCAGGTTGAAGTATGGTTCCCCTATAAATGTTTGGGAGAGCTTATAAACTTGTATAGGCACCCCAAAATCTTGAAATATGTTTCAATCTTTCATATTTTTTTAATAATGAAAGAATTTAAAAAATTAAATTTTGACTAAAAAATCAAATTTTTTGAGTTTTTCCAGGCATGCACCATACACCAGACTAGTGGAATCCCACTATTTGAATAAAACTATTTGAATATATCAAATATTGATATTTAATTCAATATAATTTGCTTCCCGGGCTTTTACACTCCATAGGCTATGATACCATGAAAGATTTCATGTGTACATATATATAACAATACACATGATGAGATATAGAAGTGTAAATGAATAGACAAAGCATATGAAATAAATGACATAGAGATTTTAAAGTGAGAAAACCTTTAGGAGGTAAAAAACCCATGAATGATATTTAATAATTGAGAAATAATAACCCCAATACAAATTCTTCCACCTTCTCACTTCTTCACAGAATGGCCTTCACAAAACTCATAAGTTGAATATGATAAAAATAATTCATATTCGGATGTGTATTCAAAATAAGGGTAAAACCCTATTTTATAGTAAAATTCCAAGGGAGGTGATTGTTGTAAAAATAATAGGTCCATCCATCCCAAGAAAGTCATTTAATTAAATTTTAGTAACTCATTAAATACTTATAACTTTATTATTTATTTTCACAAGGTTTACATCTCATGTCAATAAATAATATAATATTATTATTATTTAATAACTTTACCAAGGCTAAGGGTCAATAAACCCACTTATTATTAAATGCTCTAACACATTCCACAATTGAATGTATTTGTTCATAAATATTATTTGTGATAAAACACAATTTATTAATTAGGGTTAGATTATCAGTGATAATCTTCATGAAAAATTGATTGATTTGGAATCAAATCAGAATTTCTACATTTTATACTTATTTTATTCCATTTTAGCCATGAAGTCATGGCCTAGACTCATATATAAGGGAACATTTACCAATGTAACAACCATATATAAATATTATCCTTAGCTGGTTATAGAAGAGAGTAGTAAGTATTTCAAAAAAGTGAATGATGCTTTCATAATGATAATAATGAGGACATTGGAAGGGAACATGACAATGATGATTTATCCCAAAGTCACTAATCTAATTATGAAATGTAATAATTATTTCATATAATTCCCCAAATTCACATATATCACTATTGGTGCGTTTACAGGTATTCCTTTATATATTACCCTAGTTTGCTAATGACAAAATGGTTATGATTAAATTATATAGGCAAATAGGAGAGGTCAACATGAAATACAAAGAAAATAAGAAATCTAAAATTCCATTTCTAATAGGCTTGAGCTATTACATTTGCAAAAATTAAACTAATTCACATAATATCTAAATAACATTGGTCAACATCATAATAAATTTCTATGTGAGAAGACTTGCTTTTGATAGAAAGGGTTATGTGGAATCTATATTGAAACTTGAATCATGTTATCATATTCCACAGATTGAAGAATATTGGGAAGACTATGGAAATAAATTAGAGGAATAAAAAGTGATTGTATGAGAATGAATTTAAATCAATTAAAGCTATATAGATTAGAATGGATCACTAAAGGCATTGCAGATGATGTGAGTGATATGATCGATCCCATATTTGAGAAGATAATCTAAGTTTTCCCACTTCTAAAAATAAATTGGGCCATAAAATAAATATCAAACCTTGAGGGGAGGATATAATATGTTTTATAAAGATTCAAAACTTGGTTAATGAAGAAAGTTGTTGAGCATAAGGTAGGAGAACATTCTACAAAGGGAGAGAACTATAAAAAGTAGAAACTAGGTAACTTTATGTATATCAACTCAAATAGTTGTTTCCTATACAAGAATAAGCCCTAAAACATCAAATGGATGTGATGGTGAAGATATAAATAAGAGATAATCACCAAATGAAACTTGTGGTGATGATCAACCAAGGAAGAAACTAGAAATAAAAAGACCTTTAGCTTCTATAATGCAGGTAATTATGGATACTACATCTATAAATGTTGATTCTTCACTACTGATTGATAATATGACATAATAATATATTTATTTCAACATAGATACTCTTGAATTTACATTGGTTCATTCCTCTTCTCTACCTCTCATTCCATCTCCTCATCCTAGATCACTTTATTCATTACATGTGCCAATTATACCTCTCATCCAATATCCTTGACATGTGAATTTTCCAACTCCTTCTCCACCTCATGTTTCTCCTCCTCCTCCTCATACTCTAGTTCCATCC